>JAATHB010000257.1:0-15623 GCA_014822075.1 Fusarium buharicum | reverse complement strand
TACAGTATAAATAGACTTTAAAGTTTATAGCTATATAGAATTTTTTTAAAAATCTAGAAAAATTAATATAGCTTATTTTAAACCTTATATATAAGTTATTAAAATCTTAGCTATTTTAAGCTTAATTTAAATTATTACGAATTATTTAAAAAACTGCCTTTAAGGTGAATAGTGGGGTGTCTCGCTCGCTTGTCTGTCTCGCTCGCTTATCGTATACGTTATATTGAATTGAATCATATCTCAGACGCTTATGCCGGATCATGAAACAGTGGGCCCATTGTCTGTTCAAAGCGTATTACGCTAAAACATTTCTTCTTTGTTAGACTTAGCTAAAATCTGGATCTTAGCTTACGTTTTGATTCGCTCTGTAAGATCTTGCAATAGTCACAAAGCTCAAACTTAGAGATGGCACCACTAGCATCGGCTGATTCGATCAATTTGATATTAGTACCAGGTGAGGCTTGCGGGTGATATGCCCTCTCGAGCGTTTAAAGAAAATGTGCGGCCCAGATCATTAAGCCATGTTCTTGGGGAGGAAGTTGTATATTGAATTGTGCCGCCTTGGTGTATAGTCATGAATTTCGGAGGCGGAAGGTATAAAAGCAGTAAGGATAGTACGTTGGTCATAACTCTATTGTGTCTAGTTAGAAAAATAGACTTTCTATCTACCTATCTACTTCAGCTATCCTTACCCCCTGAAATCATACCCAAAATAGAGCGCCCAGACTTCTCCCCTAACGTCAACATTGCAAACCTCCGTATCCAATTCGCACCTGGCTGCTGCGCCGGGTCGTTCGCAATATGCAGGATATCCGGTGGACACTGGCTTTCCATTTGCATCTTGCGTTCCATCTTCTTGTCCGACCCCTCTGGCTGAATAGTGATAAAGCTCTGGAGCACATTCGCATCGCTAGGAGTCATGTGGCTCAGGATGTCTCGAAGTAATGTTTTTGGAAGATAATATCCTCTTCCCTGGTCGCTGAGTCCCTTTTGCGCGATGAGAAGGGTGGCTCTAGCGGCTTTGGGATCTGTGTCTCCCACGTCCAAGCTGGATATCTGCATAGACGGCGAAGAATCAACCGTAAGAGTATCGAGTTTGTTGAGGGCGAGGAAAGCGAGCATAGCCAGGAATCGGGTAAGCATCATATTGCCGTACTCGAAACTATGTCGGAGATAATGAATTCGCAAAATAGTTTCGAAATAGCCTCTGTACTTTGCCAGGGATTTCTGAAGCTTCTCTTCTTCGAATGGAACAAAAGATGATTGTTTGCGTCCTTCCGGTGCAAGGATTTCGTGGAGCTGAATAAGGACATAACAATAATGGAGACTGCAGTGGTTATGTGTTAGCTTCTAATTATGACCAGAAGAGAAACGTTGGAGGCGCTTGAGTTTGTATCTAAAGAGACCTGTTGAAGCAAGATACGTACTGAATTTTGAGTTGTGAAGGAAAGACAATATTAGCAGGTGATAGTGGTTCTGGCAATGTTTGATACCACTCGTCTAGTCTCTGCGCTATGCTCATGATCCTTTTTGCCCCGTTCTTAGCCAAACTATCGTCATCTTTATCTTTGTGAATCTCAAGCATAGCCTCGTTGAGAATGATGCTGAACTCGGTTTTGGCCTTGAAACTAAGACCGTACCTAAGTGGCACCAGAACAGAACTCGATGGGTACTTGAGCCAAATCTCGCCGTACCAGTTGGGATCGCGTGCAGGATCTGGTATTGGATTCTTCGGAGGAGCCTGCATTAAAGGTGCTGTCATGAACTGATAGCTCAGTGTGCTGCTTTCGTTAGTGACTTCTGTGTCATGTTACGACCTTTGGAAGTAACCTGCTACGTACCATTGCCAATGAAACAAAGACCAGGCAGTAAGATCATAGGACTGGCGTAGCTTCTTGTTCATAATATATGTTGTTGGCTCGAACAGGCCCAGCTCATGGGCAATATTGGTCGCTTGCACTAGGTATGCTGATGCCAGGGGGTCCATATCGAACATGTTGACGATAGTATCCAAAACAAGAGCCGCCTGCAAGGTTGGTAAAGTTCTCTTCTCGGATATTTCCATTATCCAGAGCCTTTTGGATTCAGCAAGAAATTTGTAGCCAAGAGTATTTGGGTTCCAGAATTCGGCTGGCTCTGACTGGTAATTTCGGCATTGCTGTCATGTATGATAAGTATGAGTCTGGTACAAACTGCGACGATGGCTAACATGAATAGACTTACACATCCAACAGCAAGTACTGCGTTGACAAGTAGCGACGAACAAAAGGTATTGGAACCTGTGACCATATCATCCAAGAAGTAATCTTTATGAAAAAAGGTGAACCAGTCATATTCTTGAAGAAAGTAGGCACGTATGAGTGTCCTCATCATTTTATCGTCTGCTTTAACAGCAGTCCATTTGGAAGGCACAATTTCGTCGAGTCGCGGGTCGACGATGGTAGCTGCGTGATGCGGCCTCAAGTACTGCGCTTTTTCCCCTTCGTCGAAGTCTGCAGGTTTTTGAGATTGGATGTTGTTGATATCGTCTTTTTCACTCCATTCATGTATCAACGACTGCATGAAGGGGTTTGTCGGAGTCTGCAAGTACGCGGGCATGAGTGGCGAGTAAATGAACTGATAGCGTGTTCGTGTCTCGGGTTCCAGCTGAACTTGGAGAAGCAGATCGGCGCTTGTGAGTTGACGACTCAAGGTGTCGGCATCGACACCTGCTTGAATACGACGAACAATCTCCAGAGCTTCAGCCTGAGGTCGTTTCTGTATAGCACGATAGACGATAGCGGCAGGATGCGATTCTTGAAGGGCTTCGAATCTTCCTCTGTAGTCATCTTCTGGTGATGGTCTGTACACGCATTCGATTCTCCTGGCTCGGCATTGAGAACATGTTGGTCGACCACCATTGCACTGCGAATCATTCAGTTGAGAAGTATTAAGGGAGATTTGGGAGATTTGAGACTTGCCTTTGTCTTGCGCTGTCGACATGCTTCACAAGCCAACGATGTAGGAACCCGTTTTCGTGCCAAGGGAGCTGGCTGATAATTATGGGCTTCAGCAGGCGGCTGTCGTACAGCTGGAAGTAAAGGCCGTAGATTACTCCCTGGATTCGATTCAGGAGCTGATGAAGTTGACCTATCCGAGACGCTTTCCTTTTGTTGCGGTTGCATGGTCGTATTAGTTAGGTGGTGGTGGAGATCTTGATGAAAGTTTATGCAGCCGACGGATATTTTAAGGAAACAACAAGGCTGGGCAGACGAGATGACCCTTCCAAGGGTCTCCTAAGTAAGATATTATGTAATTCCTCATTCTGTCTTCATGGCCTTGGTTAAAACGCCTCAAAGTGCTTTTTCTCTAGATTAAGCATGATGTCATGGTGGTTGAAGCATGATGCGCTCACTTGAAAAGAGCCCATTCTTTGACAGATTGATAATTATCTATTGGCTAGTTTGTTCCGGTGTCTGTGATTTACCTTGGTAAATGATTGGGGCAAAACTAGTGCGGCTGTCATTTTAACGAGAAGCTGAGCAGATGCGACGTGATTCAGCCTTGCCCTGCAATGCCACTCAAGCTCCATGCACATGTTAAAACACGGTGAACATCAAACCCTTGTATTTTAGGGCCTCCAATATGTAGGGTTCATGGAACCCTCTAGTAACCAAAATCCAACATCTTGCCTCTCCTCCAAGTGAAAGGGGGGATCAGGATAACTATCTTCAAACGGTATCCGAATGATGTCTAGCCTTCCATCTTAAGTACACCAAACCTGATTATAAGATATCCGCTCCCAATAAACATCGGGCCTTCCAGTCCGTAAATCTTTTGTAATAGCATCGAAAATGCTCTCCGTTAGTGCCAAAGCACATTCGTCAAGCTTAGGCCTCATGTTAACGAATTGGCAGAATTTTCTGACGATCGAGGCGTGCGCTTCTGTGTTGACAATATCTATAGCAGACATTATTTTCTCAAATGAGATATATAATCTCTGGAGGTTGGGAAACTTTGTTGGTGATAGGGTATTTAGGATGACGCTGAATTGATCCTCGTTGAGAACGTACGGGTCCCCTCGCACTCGAGTACAGGGCGAGCGAATGCCATCCCCTGCATTTTCAGGTTCTTCTAGGATCTCTTTCTCAAGAGGCCACCTCATCTTAAGGGACGTTATCGCTGCGAGTCTTTGAGGCAACAATAGTTGCGGGATGTGAGATAACATCGCCTCGCCGGACATGGCAATCGTGTTGGTTGAATACAAGAGGTCAATAGCCTCAGCGTAACTGTCATACATGATTAGTGATTGTATTTTTGTTACATATATACCATGCTTCAACTCACTTTTGGCGACATGAAAGAAGCCAGCCCATGATTCCAACCTTCTCTCGAGGCGAATCACCAAAATGACAAGCGTCAGCCCAAGGACCATAGAGATTTCCCCCACCCGTCATGGGCCCTAAACCTTCCGATGCTTGTCGATTGCAGAAATAACCAAACCATTGCCACGACTCGTTGCTGGCTGTGTCTGGATGCTCAACAGTTCTGTTGTCAAGTTCGTCTTGTTTTGTAAAGAACAAGCTCATATGAAGACGGCAATTTCCAAAGGCCAGCCGCAAAATATCTTGTCTAATGTTAGGAGGAATTTTAAACCACAAAGTCTTTTGAAAAAATGCCACTGGCTTTACATCTTTCTCGTTAGTATCTTCATCCCGAAATCCAGATGGTGTGAGAGCGCGAAATCTTTTATTGGATAAGAAAGGCATCTCTTGTATATGATCTTTCCAGCTGGGCAAAGATTAATCCGTGAGAACGGGCCACCAAAAAGTTGGTGAAGGTGGCGCGTAGGTGCGTTCGGCTTGTCTTTGTCTCCGTTCTTCCGCTTGGGCTTCATATCACGCGAGGGCATTTGGCGAAGGCCTAGAATTGTAGAGTGAAGAACCTCGCGACTCTGTTTCTGACAAGTCTAAGACTGGCGGTGGCGACGACCGCATGGTTTTTACTATGAGTGAAATGAGATGATCATGGAGGATATATAGAAAGGAACGCAGTCTTTGTTGTTAATCATGTGTTGGACTCTGAGACGAAACCCGAGTTGCTGATCAATGCACCTTTGGTGTTAGGCACGTGCTCTCTAATATCCATGTAAGACAGGGCTTTGAAAAAGCAAGGTTCGGTCGAACATATTGATGTTGGATGTCAAAGCAAGGGTTATTGACCATTTTGCGAAGACTAAAATTCCACACTGCCATGTCTCTAACTGAACCAAGTATGTTTTCTAGATTTTGAGATATAGACTACTGATTGTTAAGACTTCTATAATCTCCCATGTTTACATATATACAAAAAGTATAGACGCTTGCAACACAAGACTTTACATGAACCTGACCGAGTTTATTACACGTCATATTACTATATATGTACAACGCCATCAAATCAAATCCACTTGATCTGCGCCATGTTACGCCACTATTCCCAACATGTTGACATCCAGCGCCGTCTGATATAGTGGGGTTAGAAGCACCGCATAGTCAGGGCATTTATTAAAGCAACAAAACCCTACTGAACCCTTCTACTTGGAGGCGCAACTTGTCTACTTTTGATCTCTTTAAGAAGAGGAAGTTCATAATGCCTGGCGTGCCAAAGAGCAAAGGCTGCAAGAACTGTCTTAAGCAAAAGAAGAGGGTATGTACATAATCCTTGTCTAGTTGCTTGCTTATTCTCAGGGCTGATGGAAGTTCCAGTGCGACGAGGCCAAGCCTGCTTGCTCGAGATGTGCCCGACTCAATATCCCGTGCATCGGCGCAGGCGAGCAAAAATACGTCTTTAAATCAGTCTCGTTTCAAAAGTCAACGACAGCTGTTAGGAAGCCGAGCAGGCAGTTATACCCTACTAAAATTCCCATTCTTTACAAACCACAGAGTCCTTTGGCTCTCATTCAGGCCAAGTTTATTGCGGCTTTACAAATGACCGACCTGCGGTTCAGCCTTGGCTGCTATGGCGACTTTCTGGAGTATATCCCCAGGCGTCTCGGTCAGAGTGAAGTTCTCGATGCTTCAGCAAAAGCCATGATCAACGCACTGCCGTATCAATATACGCGAGATCTTCCACCCGATGCTCTAGCAAGCTACATCAGTGCTTTGAAAGAGTTGAGACTTACTCTTAGTAGCTCAGATAACAAGCTCAAACCTGAAACTCTATCTGCTATTTATATCATCATGATATGTCAGGTAGGCCGTTATTTCTCTCTTTGGAAGGATAGTATTAATTTGTTTATTAGGGATGGATAGGACGGTCAGACGATTGCGTCAAAAGCCATGGCGAAATCCTAGCACACCTAGCGAATTCCGCAATAGGACAGAACTGGAGTGATACTTTCGAGCTAAGGTTGCTCGAGACATTATTTGTGCCTCTGGTGAGTTGGGAATCCGGGCCCTATTGTTCACTCCTCTCATTAGTGCAGATTCTTGAAGCCATGGTTAACCCAGCCATCACCATGGAGCCTTGGTATACGTTCATCGACTCCTGCGTTCTCCAACCACCATACGAAACAGGTCAAGAATTTCAAGTCTTGAGTCTCCAAGCGCAGAAGCTCGTACGAATGCCAGTATTCTTTCACAAACCACTACTTCATTTAGACGAAATCAAATTAACGTACCGAGAATTACGAGACGATCATCCCCGTATCCAGCAATATCTTGAAAGCCTAAGCCAGCAGCAGTACGACGGCCTCAAGTCCAATCAAAAGAAATTCCATAGCTTTCAAGTTGTCAATGCGGTCCTTTTGACAGTGGTGATAGCTTCAAACAGCTTACTTCGAATAATATACCCTGATGACAATGTCTTATTCTTGGAAGCAGCCACTTTAGCCAACGAGTTTATTACCTTGGCTCAGAATGCAGCCCAGTACCGACCACTTGGGGCCAGCTACATCCCGCCCTGTCTGGCAGCTGTGGTGAGTGATTCCTGGTTACTTCCTATGATCAATGTTCATTTCGTAGAACGATATTCAAAATAAAAAACTCTGAAGCAGTAAAGTTCTCTGACATTATCTCAGTGGGCCACTACAAGCGACTTTCCAGATCAGCAGGCGAAGCTAGAAACTTTAATGGCAGAGTATCAACCAGACTTTCCACAGATTAGATGGATGGAACAGGCATTATGGCTTAAATCGTCCCATAAAATGTTGCTGGGCCAACTATCTGGAGTCATTAATAACGACGAGGGCTGGCATGTTCATAAAGAGCTTGATATCTCGATGGTGCATTGCAAAGCGGCGTTTGGGCCGAGTGGCAGTTGTCTGTTCACATAACGAACAATTTATTAAGAGTAGATTTTCTAACACATTATTTCGAGTTACATCGTAATCGCTCGTTTTGTTCCACTTGCACAACACATGAAAATCCGGTATCGGTGTCCAGCCTCAACCATGTACGTCAAGCCACAATTCGGCATGCTGATTGCACTACATGGCATGCTTGATATTCAAGGCGTACATGAATTCTCCACGATAAAATTTCAAAAAAGAACCATAGCTCCAACTATAACACCGACAATGGCCATTAGTGAACCTTCCAAAGTTCGAGCAGCATTAGGTTCAATGGTCGGTGTAGAAGCTCCCTCTTCCTCCGAAGTCTGCGTTGGCAGAGCCGCAGCCGAGGTAGTCGGTCCAGTTGTTAATGCTACTTCATTTTGAGTAGAAGCGCTCGACTCTTCCTCTGAGCCGATAGTGCCTTTTGTCGTGGCCTTTGTCTCGTTCTCCACATCTGTAGTTAACTCTAAATCTGTAATCGACTCAACCTCAGTTGGGGTCTCCGCCGTCGTGAGGGCTAGAGTGGTTGAAGCCTTCCAGCACGAAAGATATGCGGTCCCAATCGTTTCAGTACCGGTGTATCCTCCACATCCTGGGAAATTTGCCTTGGGAGGAGCTCGGCCGGCGCCGCAGTAAAGAGGATCGCAAATCATGCCGTCGTCGGGGTCGAACCAGTGAACGATTTTATCATCACATGTAGTGAAGCTGCGTGTTGAACAGCCGAATCCTACAGCTTCCTCGGCGAGCATAAGCAAGGGGATAGCAGACACGAGGGTTGGCTTGAGCATCTTGAAGTTGTACGAGCGAACGAATGACGTATAAACGAGTGATGGGTAATGAGAGGAGATTGATTAGTGACAGAGCTCTGAGATTGGAGGGGAGGGTCTCTTATAAAGAAGTTCATACTTAGCACCGCAAAGAAATATGTCACATTGCTTGATTAGGTAAAGTTTCTTACGAAGGTTAATGATATAAACGAAGTGGTTTGAGGCACCTTTTAGCTTTACCTCTTTAAAATAAGACCCTATAAAGTTAAGGTTTTAACGGCCATTTAGCTATTAGTTAGATTGACCCTTTCTAGCTAGCTATTAGCTAATTCAAGACCTATATTAACCTTCCTAATTTACCTGTAGATTATAGTTTAGAGTCGTAGGTAACGGATTAAGTTGCCTTTTGCTTGAGGAGGCCGGTAGGGTCCCTGAAGGGCCGCTAGATACTAGCCGGCTATAGGCCCCTCTAGAGGGTAGTAAAAAAATTCCCTCTAGCAAGATTAAAGATAGCCTTATAAAGAAGAGACCTAGTAAGAAGACCAAGAGGAAGGCCGAGAGATAATGATAGGCAAGTAAGTAGCTTGCCTATGCCTAGGATGACAGTATGCTGTCAGCATTAGGGTCTTGTATCAACTGGTGACTCGCTAGGGGAAATGCAACATAGGATTCCATCTAACCATGCTGACCTATCCCCCTCAGCCCGGGAGGGTTAACACAAAGAACAATTGCCAGGTCTATAGTATTACGGCCTAGTAGTCTCGTATTAGTCTGCATAAAGGTCTCTAATTGGTTTCTTAGATATAACAGCGTTGCTGTGCCGTTGTTCCAGGCTTCGAATGGACCACACTAATCGGAAATAACTCACCAGTTAACTTCCAGAACAATTGGCTTAGATGGTGAAAAGGGAAGTACCCGACGCTGGGGAACTTTTGCAAGGTCGGTGTACCTATTGAAGTCTTGTTTTTAGAGACCATTACCTAGAACTCTTACAGCCTGAAAGACTGGAAACGTTAAAATAATGTGTTTTTGGAACGCCTTGATTGTCATTCCTCCACGTTGTAAGCCCTTAGGGCCTCGCTGATGGGTCCTGAAATACTTGGTCTCTTCTTTAGTGAGTAAGATGGAGATCTTAGCTTCTGGCCTCCGTTCCAAGGAGTGTTGGTAAAGCTGTTGTTACTCCAATCTGCTTAGCTCAGCATCCAAGCCAGCCTCGTTTGCCCTAGATTCGGGATCTTTTTTTTTTATTTTAACTTCTCTAGCCTTCCCATATCATGATGATTCGGGATCTTATCAATTGGTTGGAATGGCTACCAGTTGATGGACCTCTGTAGATACAGCCTTCAATTCGAATTCTAAACGTATCAAAGAACAGTATCTTTATTGATGGATCGATCATGCGCAGACCTTGGTTCATCAAATGAGTGGTATTCTACCGCCTGACAAATAAATTATCCTCTTATAAGCTATCCTCTTCTAATATCTGGCGATAATTACAAGAATGAGAAATAAATTAACATAATCTATGGAGTTTGCTCTTAAATATTTCTATTTATGGCACCGCCTTGATCTATCATTTTATATGAGAAGGTTAGAATTAGGTATCTAAAAAAGAGATCTCTATTTTAGTCACACCACAAATGTTACACCTTCCACTCAGCAGAAACCTACACAAGAGCTAAGCCGTTGCTCCTTTTGATCTCTTTCTCAAGCGGGCCTGATCTTAAAAGCAACTGCTAATCCAGGTATTCTAGAATCGTCAAAGCCCACTTGGATCAAAGTACACGTGTTGCGGGCGTCCCGATCGAATTGGGCGTGTGCACAGCGGGACTCTTGACTGCAAGTTTTGATGCATTCCTCAAAAGTGGTATCGAGAAACTGTCCGACGTCTTGATAACCGGTGAATGCGTAATCACAGCGAAGTTCAAATCGATCGCCGTTGGCTGCGGTGTATGGGTTGGGCAGATCGTTGCACTGGGCAACAGGAATAGGGGCTGCAGATGTTGTCGTAGCGGCACTGGTGGTGGTTTCGGCTGTCGTGGTCTCGAGGGAGGTGGTGGTTGTAACAATTGCCGTGGTTTCAGTCTCAGTAGTAACTGTATTCTGAGTCTCAAAAACCGCAGTAGTAGTGGTAGAGACGTGAGACACGACGGTGGTATCTGTGGACAAAGTAGTGGCTGTTTCCGTTGTCTCGGTGCTGCTCGAGATAGTAGTTGTAGTCTCGAGACCACTAGTCGTGGTGGCGGCTGAAGACACAAGGCGACATGGCCCAGCGTTGACGCCTGCAAATGCAACTAAGGCAAATGTAACGAGGTTTGAGGAGACCATGATAAAGAGAGACTGGGGTAAGTGAACTGGAGTGACGAAACATCAAAAAAACAATCTGCCCTAAGCACTCTTTATGTACTCGAGTGTTTTGTCTCAGCTATATGCTGGCTCCTGCATGCTGCACTGAACTATTGGAACACTACTGAATGCCGAGCGTGATAGTATGTTGTTTGTAATTAAGGCACCCCTGTCATCAGCTGAAAAGAAGTAAATTATGGCCTGCATCTGGGGATAAGCGCCCTTGCACTACTAACAACAGTGCGCCACAACGGCTAGAATACGGATTCAACCATTCAAATTTTACAACCACTCCGTTTAATTCTGTTATGACTCGCCGCAACTTGAGCGAGCTTGGCATATCATGGTTATGATAAGTCAAGATCCGCAGTCCCTGGGGATATCTCTTGTTTACTATTTAATGCCTAACCACATATAGTCTACCCTGTCAATGACATTAGCGCCTTGTTATCTGCTAGTGGAATTTGCCCGAACCAACCTAGTTAGAAGATCGAAAAGTATCTGCTTCTGTGAAGATCATGTTGCTTAAGGATAGAGTGAATTAAAATTGGTTATAGATCTATTGGACTACCAGGTATCAATGTATTTGTATGGTTTTCATGTATAGATATAACATCAAATCCTGCTAGAATGCAACCTTCAACAGCGTTATCCGGTTATGTTAACCAGCGGCAGCTCAAAAACCTCCACACAACTAAGAAAAGTACAAACACGGGGAGGTTGGCAAGCTGAATGATATTGAACCCCCAATCCTTCCCGTCAAATGCCCTTCTAACGTGATTTTACTAATCCTGTGATTATTTCATCTTCAAGTTGACAGGTTCCCGGGTAGCAACGGTCACCTCCGATACCGGTCGGATGATCTATCTTCCGGCGGGGTGGCTGTCCTCTCTATCCTCAGAGTCATTACCGACGAGGGGCACTAAGGATCGAATTTTCCCAGCAACAAACACACAAAACATCATGGCCAACGATTCGACACATACGGAGTCACAAGTGTACCTCTCCACAAGAGGTGGTGACTATGGTGTACGGCTACTCAATCTGAGACTCGCCATTGGCAGTTCGCTGACCTTTCACAGCTCTCCTTCGAGACCGTCGTCCTGAAGGGACTGGCTGCCGATGGCGGCCTTTTCCTCCCCCACGAGATTCCTGCTGTGACAGAATGGGTGCGTGCGAAATCACAGAGCCGTCAATTGTTTTACAAACAAATGACTAACGAGATCATTAGCAAAGCTGGAAGGATCTCTCCTACCAAGAACTCGCCTTCCAGATCTTTAGTCTCTACATCTCCCGCAGCGAAATCCCCGCCGAAGACCTCCAGGGCATCATCAACCGAAGTTACGCAACCTTCCGCGCAAAAGATGTTACACCATTGGTGCAATTAAAGGATAACCTGCATCTCCTTGAGCTGTTCCACGGCCCCAGCTACTCATTCAAGGATTGCGCTCTGCAATTCCTGGGCAACCTGTTCGAGTACCTTCTCGCGCGCAAGAACGAGGGCAAGGAGGGCAAGGACCGACACCACCTGACTGTTGTTGGTGCGACAAGTGGTGATGTGAGTCATCGTGGACTTGATGTTTTGGGAGTATTCTAACATATGCATAGACTGGATCCGCCGCTATCCACGGCCTTAGAGGCAAGAAGGATGTGTCAGTTACCATTCTGCACCCCAAGGATCGTGTCAGCCCCATCCAGGAATTGCAAATGACCACGTGCACCGATGCCAACGTCCACAACCTTGCCGTCACCGGCACCTTTGACGATTGCCAAGTAAGTATAGCTCGTGACGTAACAAGAGATAAATAGTGCTAACCAAATAACAGGACATTGTCAAGGCTCTCTTTGGTGACCCCGAGACCAACGCTTCTCTGAAGCTCGGAGCCGTCAACTCCATCAACTTCTCCCGAATCCTCGCTCAGATCGTCTACTACTTCTACTCATACTTCACCCTCGCCAAGAAGTCCGAAAACTTCAAGGTTGGCGACAAGGTTCGCTTCGTGGTCCCCACTGGAAACTTTGGAGACATCTTGGCGGGATACTTTGCGACTCGCATGGGTCTCCCCGTCGACAAGCTTGTTATTGCGACTAACGAGAACGATATTCTTGATCGATTCTGGAAGACCGGAAAATACGAGAAGCAGCCCGCCAAGGGCCCTGAGGCCGAGGGCGGTCTGGAGGTTGACGGAGTCAAGGCCCACGAGGAGGGCGTGCGGGAAACCCTGAGCCCTGCCATGGATATCTTGGTGTCTAGCAACTTTGAGCGTCTTCTCTGGTTCTTGGCATACGAGTTCGCCGCTAGCGTCGGTATGGATGTCGAGTTCAACAGGAAACAAGCTGGCCAGGAAGTTGCTTCTTGGCTCAAGGACCTCAAGGTCAAAGGTGGTTTCGGTCCCGTCTACGTCGACGTCCTCAACAGCGCCCGTAAAACCTTCGAAAGCGAACGAGTCAGCGACCCCCAGACCCTCGACACCATCAAGGATTTCTACGAGCAGGTCGGATACATCCTTGACCCCCATTCCTCTGTCGGCGTCACCGCCTCTCTCCGATCTATCCAGCGCGCCGAGGCCAACATTCCTCACATCTCTCTCTCCACAGCTCATCCCGCCAAGTTTGCCGGTGCCGTTGAGCTTGCTCTCAAGGACGAGAAGGATTTCAACTTCCAGGAGAAGGTGTTGCCCGAGGAGTTCGTTGGTCTTGACAAGTTGCGTAAGCGTGTTTCTGAGATTACTAATGATTGGAAGGCCGTGAGAGAGTTGGTTAAGGAGCAGGTTGAGAAAGAGCTCAGCGGTCAGCGTTGAGTGTGGTTTGTGTGGAAAAGGTGTTGGTTCTGGGTTTTGGTGCATTGTTTAGAGGTTTATGAAAATCAATCAAAAGAGACGAATTTAGACCTACATTTGGCTCTGTTGCTTAGTGACGCAAGTTCTATCCTTGAATATGGCTAGTTTTAGTTGCAGGAATGATCATCACCAAACGATCCTGTCATCAACAGTACCGATGTGATCCTAGCCACAAGACTTGACTGGAACTGGACTGCAGAGCGAAACTAGACCATAGGAGTTAATTTCCTAGATATCGCGCATCCGACTTCGGACGCAGAATACATTCAACCATATTGATTCTGTGATTATAGACCAATAGGCGTTAACTATTCATGTCTCGATAGCACATGGCCGGGTTTGGCATGAATAAGCTGACTTTTCAATTCAGTAACTCGGTACATGATCAATCTCAATCTCTCTCAGTCCAACACCCTCGTCGACCTCAAAACTTGACTATGATTGTTTCAGCTCGCTTCTGTAACTTATCCAACTATGTCTCCATGGTTGCCCGAGCATCCGATACACGAGGTCCATAGAACAACAACTGAAGAACTGAAGCTTTCCAAACTGGTATCGCTGGGTTGTTGCAACTTTGAACTACTGTGATAATAAGTAATACCATGGTAGTCGCCACGAGTATCACCGGCAGCAGGACCCAGGGCCAGTCAAAGGTTGTGCAGATGGACATTTCTGTCACGATGCCAAGAACCTTGTCAATCTCTACGAGCGACGGGCCTTTGCAGCTCTGCATGCGGAAGCTGTTGGTGATGACGGTAGTAAACTGATCAAAGGCGAGATCCAAAGCTTGGAAAGACGTATTACAAAGTGGAAGCAACCACCACTTCTCCTCGCAAAGAACGATCCCGGTGCTTGCACTAAGTTCTTCACAGCTGCCATTAAAGAGATCACTTTGCATGAACTCCTGCAGTAAACTTGCGTATGGGGCGTAAAGCTTGTAAAGACAGACACTGGTTCGGTATTGTGTAGTTAACGCCGTGGATATTTATGGGCGAATCCTAGGTAAGTTGGTGGTAGGAGATAGGGAAATCAGACAGGTTATGCTCTATCCCGCCAATCAAGCATGGTAACTGAACACCAGTGAGATTCCTGGTTATTCTCAAAGGTTCCAGAATGATTTGGTTATAGTTGACTGGCAGTTTCTCGATAACACGCTTCTTGAGGACGACTTGTTCCACTTTACCGTGGAATTGTTTAAGGCATGGATAGAGTGCATATCAAACGGATCGCAAGTTCTCCGTTCCATACGGACGCGGAAAGCTAGGCAAGGTAGCCTTTCCGGCACGAATAACGCTTCCATTTTTCGTTCCATTGCAGGAACGGACCCCCAACCCAAATTCTGTTGGCCACGATGCAGTCCGTCGTATCGATACAGGAACTACACATGGCGATGGACGAATGAGTGGCACCCCTTAATGTAACCGGAAACGTGCAGTTCCCAGTTGGACAGGTAGCCCTAATTGCCGAATCATTGCCTGTAGGGCTCATAAGACCGTTGATCATGGCTATCCCTTAGGTTTCCGGTGAGCTGGATAACTTCATAGGTTGACAGATTCCGTGGATCGTCCCGAGGGACAAAATGAGATACTGGCAGTGAATCTTGTGACCCCTGTACTGCTCGCTGGCAAGGAACAGTACCGACGGCTTGTTGTGCAAAAGGACCGATTGCAGGTGACACAAGAATCACAAGAGCTACAATAATGCTCAAGAGATGCGGAGGGACGCTCCAAAGAAGTCGAATCGCGCCAAAGATGCTCCGACTAGCGTTGTCGTAATCATCAATATTCGTAAGAGGATGGTGTTACTGTGAGGCTTGCCATTTCATCTGACCGATCAGTTCGGCAAGGACAAGTAGCATAGCCGCTCGAATAAACGTGATGAGAATTGTAATAATAGTGTTCAAGTTGATGTCGAAGGGCTGGAATGGGTAGCTCATCTCTTTCATTGTTTACCCATGTGTTCTAGTTGATTTATGCCTCTCAAATGCCAGATGCACAATTGGTCATACACTCGTACATCAGTTTCAAACCCCCAATGAACCGTGGTATATTGTCTAACCCTCACTATTTGTGGGATATGCATTGCTTTCTAAGAGCTCGATTACCCTGCTCTGATTCCGTCCAGGCCCTGTGATAGCTGTTATGGACAGGACTTCCGCCAAGACTGACTACAGTCTCGTGAGCACGCAGCGAAACGAGCTCCAAGAGCTCGAAATCAACCCAACCATTTCAGAACCACTTCTCAGTAATTTCAGCACATATAAAGAGACTCAGTTAATCAACGATAAGAAACCCCACTGGTATCGTTTCATCCACTATCTAACTTTGCACGCCTCCCAAAGGCAATTTGCGTACACAATAACAAAGAATACAGTTT